>VZUI01051396.1:0-12298 GCA_013401135.1 Cettia cetti
GAGTGCTCTGGGCTGGGGACAAGGTGGGCATGGGGCACAGCTGGGACTCCATGGGCTGGGAGGGATTTTCCAGCCTCAGGGATTCTGTGATTCTGAGGTTGGTGTAAGAAATTTTAACAGGAAGGCTGATCGTAGACATTTGCAATGTCTGTGGTGATCTCACAGAGAATTTACTCTGAGCTCATTCTACCCCCTGCCATGGGCAGGGACACCTTCCCCTGCTCCCAGCCCCAGTGTCCAGCCTGGCCTTGGGCACTGCCAGGGATCCAGGGGCAGCCACAGCTGCTCTGGGCACCCTGTGCCAGGGCCTGCCCACCCTGCCAGGGAACAATTCCTGCCCAATATCCCACCCAGCCCTGCCCTCTGGCAGTGGAAACCATTCCCTGTGTCCTGGCACTTCAGACCCTTGAGTATTGTCTCCCTCCATTTTTCTTGTACCTCCTTCAGGTCCTGGAAGGAATAATAGAGTTTCTCCTGATGGCTTTATTTGAACATGAACATTTGATGGCATCCATGGCTGCACTGATGAACTTTTCTCTTCCTTCTCTACTCCCTGAGATGGGAATGCAGCTTGGGGGAGGATCTGTCACTTGTACTTCCAGGGAAGTGTCTGGGGAAGAGGAGAATACTTGAGGTGGAGTTAAGGAGGCAGTTGAGTGGATGGGCTTCCCTTCTTGTTCCCTGAGTGAGTTTTGCAGGACAGGCTGTTGAAGGAGATGCAGCACAGCAATTTCTTCTGGAATGCCAACCTGCAGATTCCAGCTTGTCTGTCCCTGTGGGCTGGGCAAACACTGCCTGCTGGAAGTGGGGGCTGGAAAAGGAAGAAGTTCTTTAAATGAAAGGCCAATAAATCATTTCAAAAACACCTTTTCAGGCCAATTTCAAAGACTTTAAGCCATCCCTGAATTAAAATGCACCTCCCATTGGCTCCTCAGCTTTGACTGATGGAGCTTTCCCAATGGAAGAATGTTCCAATGGAGCATTCTTGTTACAGACAAGAGGAATGTGGGCTCTTGCTGTAAATGACAAGCTTAATCAATCTGAGTATGCAATTTATCTAATTACAACTGGAGATTATTAGGTTTTTAGGTAATCCTTTAAATTAGATCAGAAACAATTTTGATGATGCCTTTCAAATGGAATTTAGTTTCCTTGCCTGGAAAAATGAGGGGTTCTGTAGCCCCACGAGCTGCTCTCAGATATTCCTGTTGCATTTCCATGTGTTGGAGCTCCTGAGAAAATTTGATACATTTATTTTTAAGGCAATATGTGTTGTTCCAAGCAGTATGCCCTGTATTTATATGAAGTTATAGAGAGAATCTTCTATGTGGACGTTGCCAGGTGGCTTTGCGGCTCACAGTGGAAGCAGGTGGTTAAATCCTCGTTCTATATCTGTGCACAGCAATCTGAGAAGCTCATTTGGAAACCCTTCTGTTCCTGAACTCTCTCTTTTGTTATTTTTCCTTCCACGGGGTTTCTAATTTTGCAGGAAAATTATTTTGATGAATTCAACAGGGCCTCCTCCAAGCTGGGAGTGAGGAGGGCACAGCAAGGATGGCAGCAGGGATGCTGCCTCCCCCTTCACCTTGCACTCCCGTCTCTTCCCTTTGCTCTGCACACCCAAGTTCTCTCCCTGAGATGGTTTTAGGCTCCAACAGCAGCTTTTGCTTCCTTCCAGGATCTCAGTGCAGTTCATGCAATATACAGCAGACTCCTATTTATAGCCACGCTATTTTTCCTGGCTGGATCTGAGTGCAAATTGCACTCCCATTCAGCACTTTGCATCCCCTGTTCCCCTTGTTCCCCTTCTGCCTCTCTAGGAGCTGATTTTGGTGTTGGTGAGTCCTGTCTTGGGTTCTCACCTGGTAGCTGGCTGCAGTCATGGGAATACACCCCACCACAGCAGCTCCTTCCTTTGCTTTCTTTCATTCATATTGGTGTTTAATCCAATTTATTTGGGGTTTTTTTCCCCCCCAAAGTGAGTTCTGCAGATGCTAATCACAGCATCTTGTAGTGAATCCTCCCCCAGGGTACAGACACTTTTTTCCACCCCTAATTGGGACTGGAATTCAAATAGTGCTGCAAGAAGCCATGGCTGGGGTTACCACAAGCTCACTTTTCCCTGTGTGTTACTCTGGCATTTAAAGGAGAGAAAAGAAAGAAAGGAAAATGAAATAAACCCCACGGCTGCTGCTGCTACAGCATCTTGTCTGTGAAATGAAGATAGTTGCACATCTTTTGGCTCTTATCCAACCTGTTGCAAAGAAATGGAACATTTTTATCTGTCCTGTCGCTCATTTAACTTGGGAATTATGACTTTTTTTTTTTTTTTGGTCAGGTGTTGATGTCACATAGAAAGCAGGTGTTTCAGTAAATCCTGCTTTGCATTTCAGTAAATCCTGTTTTGGCAGGAATTTCTCTTGAAGATCCAGCGATGTGGAATCGTGTTTATTTTGGTGTTTCTGAGACCACTGAGCTCTTAAGTACCAACGGATTTTGGGCTGGAGGCTCAAAGATCTCTCTTCAGAGAGATGGCTGCACATTCCCTGGAGTATTTGCCATCAGTGATCTATAAATTCTTGAATTTCCTTGTCATTTTGTAGCCTGGGATTAGCACAAGACCTGAAAACCCATCTGAGGAAGATGAGCTGCCTTCCTCCTTCAGTCCTTGCAGTGCCCTGTGTCACCTCCCTGAGGTCACTCTGCTTCCTCTGCTGGAGCTGTTTTGGTTTGGAATTCTGTGTACTCATTGTGAAAACCAGTTTGCTGCACAGGTAGGGGTGGTAGCTCCCCCAGGGGTGTTAAATGCAGCCTGAGCCTCAGGTGCTGCCCAGCACTTCCCAGTTTGATGACTTGAGTTGCTGCTGGCAGGAGCTTTGGAGCTGGGAGTGAACCAAACCTTTGTGGTAGTGTTCACCTCAAAATATCAGGGTTTTTGGACTGCCTGCCCCATCAGGGCTAATAGAAAATACACTTGGTTTAGGGACTGTCAGAATCTTCCCCACAAAACATCTGATTTTTCCCCCCACCTGATTTTTCCAGCCCTATCCAGCCCTCATCTCCTGTGGATCACTGCCCAGTAGGTGGTGATGCAGTTGCATGCTGGGTTAATCCTAAATTTTTCAAAGGTTACCATTCTGGAGGGGTATTTTTTAAATGAGAGTTATTTAACAGCCTGTTAGATGTTAGTTTTAGTCTGTAGAGCAGCAATATTGCTTAATCAGTTGCTCTATAAATTAATGAAGGGTTGATCTTTTCCCATTCTTGATACGTTGCTTTTAGTCATCCCATTAATTCCCAAAGGCTGGGAAGAAACAAATTACAACTTTTCAGGATTTAGGGGTTTGACATTCTGCAAATCCTGCTTTGTGTTCCCCTGTTTTTGGACAGAAGTTTTAACTTCTGTAGAGTTCAATGATTCACTGACAAATTCCAAATAAACCCCAAGTTGCCCTGAGGTTGTGCTGAGGACTCCTCTGGTGCTTTTCTCTGGTTTCTGAGCTCCTCAGCTGCTCACCAACTTCTAATAATTGGTTAGTGAGAATAAAACAAATATCAGCATTTTCACTGAAGTCCAGATTTCCATAATCCTTGCTTTTAGGGACTGGGACTGACTCCCATGCAGACAGCTACAAAAACGAGAAGGTGCTGCATGGACATTATGAAGGAGAATCCTGGTTAAATTGCTTTGTGCATGCTCTTCACTGAAACAAATACATGAGCCTTCCTGGGAGAATTCACCTACTGAACTCTAGGAATGTTTTCCAGCATGAATTAGGTCAAGAATACACAACAGAGTCAAGCAGGGAATGCTTGGAGGGTTTTATAGGGTAACTGTGGCAGAGGAAAAGGTGAAAGCTGCTCCCTCAGCCTTTTGCCAGGGTGAGGCTGGTGCTTAATACAAAGGTTTAACTAGGCTGGGCTTAAATCCCTGCTCTTTAAGGCCTCAGACTTGGTGTGGGAGTGAAGTGGCAGACAGGTGATGTGCTCAGGAGTGAATTAATGTCCCAAATGTAAATGTTGCCATTTGTCAGAGTGATTATCTTGTCTTCTTCGTTGTAAAACCAACAAGATGCTTTCAAAGGCTTTGGGGACAAGCCCAGAGGGAGAATCTAAAGGCAAACTTTCCATCTGTGCTTTTCAGTGCTGTCAAAGCAACATTCAAGTTTTACAGCCACCCCTCAGGTTTTTTGGGGCAGCTGATTCCTCTGGTTTTGTCTGCTGAGAGTTGATTCTTCTGGCTCCTAATTTTCTTGGTCAGTTCCTGCAGGCTTTAAACTTTATTTCAAGGGAGGGGACTGAGCAGGGAATAAAATGAGTGACTATGAAGGACAGGTTTGTGTCCTTGGAGAGAAGCCTGCTGGGCCAGGTGAGAATGGAATGACAGAAACCTGTGGCAGCTTCACTCTTCTCCTCTCCCCAAACCCCCCCAACCAGCTGGAGTGTGCTGGAAAGTTTGGTAGGGCTCTGTCTGTTCAGCTGGGGGAGAAGGGAGGAGAAAGGCTGATATCTTAATATTAAAAGAAAGATGCTTAAAGCATGAGTCGGAAACCTGAATTCCTTCTGCTGGGAGGGATTTTTAAAAACTCTTGAAGTTTGGGTACCCGCTGAAGTGTGGGATTTGCTGTAAGGGCAAGAGAAAGGAGTGGAAGCCTTTTAAAAGAGATTTTGCCTCTTGATTTTATGTGCATGAGAAAATCAGGGAATATGAAGTGTTTAAATGAAGTTTGAAATACTGCTGTGCTTACCTGAGTTGAAATGTTAAGAGAAGAGTAAAATTTCTACTTGGAGTAGTTCCTATTTCTGTGAAAAGTGGTAAGTTACCAGTTCCTGTATTCAAACCTTCTTGATGCTTTTAATTTTGGTTCTGTGATAGTGTGAACAGAATCTAATTTAAGTCTTAGACATGCAGGTCTGTGTTATCTGCTCTCTTTCTCGAGCTCCTAAGATCTCCTGTGTTATTTGTTACTCTAGCATGTGGCAATCAGCCTTTGGAATACAAATGCAAAATTAAGCCCAGCTTAATTTGCATTTAGAATTGATAAATGTTGCTCAAGATGCTGGATAAAAAATAAAAAGGAAACAGCAAACCCTTTTCAGTCTTTCCCCTCCCAACCTGAAATTTTAGAGCTCAGACTTCAAAGCAATTTGGACTCAACTTTTAATGAGCAAAATGAGATTGTTTCCAAACTTGTTTTTTCCTTCAGTTGCAAGCATGTATTTGTTTGGGGTTTTTTTTTTTGTTTGTTGTTTTATTTATTTATTTTTTAATTGGAGAACTGCAGAAGCAATTAAACAGTACCTTTTCTCTGGTTTTTGATGTTCCTATTTCATGTAGCTAAAATTTGGGTATCAGAGCAGGTTTGTTGTGGATGTAACTTGACAGAGAGCTTGTACAAACGATCTAGAAAAAAAAAAAAAGAAATAAATGGAAGTGAGTCTTCTAGCTAGTGCTTTTCCTGCTTGTAGTTTAATTAATTTAAAAAAATGGTTTAGATCCAAATCACTGCATCCTATGAAAAGTATTTTCTCCACTCTTAGTGGATATTTAAAATAGCTTTCCCTGACATGTTAGAGGGGGAGAGATGTAGTTTTGATGGTTTGGTTTGGGTTTTTTTAAATGATATTTTAATGATATTAATGATTGAAACTTTTATATTTGGGATGGGTGAAATTTCCCCCTTGCTGGGCTGGAGCAGCCCTGGTTCTCAGGCTTCACTTCTGTGGGTGTGAGGAGTGTGGAGACAGCTCTTGCTGAGAGCATCACCGTGAGTTTTAGTGGCATTTCACGTGTATCTGAAATACTGGGGAAGCCCAGAGGTGCTTGGGGTCACTCTGATTGCAGATGGAATCAACAGCAGAGACTGATGAGTGCAGTGGCTTGGAGATTTTCAGGAGTGAAGGCTTCAAGGGTTGCAGTGTCACCATGGTTGCTTCAGGTCCTTGCAAAGAAGAACAACTTGAGCTGGCCATGGTGGGAGTCTGGGGGCACAGAGGAAGAGAAAGCTCAGTTTCCAGCCCTTCTCTGGGAATGTTGGAGTCTGCAGAAGTTAAATAGCAGCATGCAGAGCTCTGTGCAACCCCCATGTGTATAAATTACCCCAAAGCACAGCAGGGCAATTCAGCAGCATGGAGTTTGCTCAGAGAGCACCACCAGAGGCTGTTAGAAATGTGTGTTCATGAGGGGAGAGAGCTGCAGGAATTTCTGTAGGTAATTAGGTGAGTCTCAGACAACACACCCGGTGAACTCACACCAAAATGTGTTCTGTGAGTGCTTTTCAAACCTGCAGCTCTCAGACAACAGCACCAGATGGTGAGGTAATAGGAGAAAATCTGGCCATGAATTCCTTGTGTGCCTGAAAGCCTGGATTGTGTCCTGAAGGAAATGCAGTCTGCTCAGTGCAGCATATGTGTGTTTATAAACACCACCCAGGCTGTGCCTGGGAGCAGGGCTGATGGCAGGGCTCACTCCCAGCTCCAGCCCAAGTGCTTCCTCTGGGAAGGGTGCAGGCAGCTGAAGGTTTGCTTTAAAAATTAAAAAAAAAAAAAAAAAAAAAAAAAAAAAAAAAAAAAATCCTTGGTTGTGCTGTCTGCTGGCTTATCATCAAAGGGTTAATTGATGTTCTAAGTCTTGAGCAGTTGAAGCACCTGGTTTCCTCCTTAGGTGTCATAAATATGAGCCTAAATCTGATGAGGACATAAAAAGAAACAGCAATGAATTAATTCAGAATTAATATTCTTGTTGTGAACAGAACTTTATTTTGCTCTTGTGGGCTTCTTAACTGTGTGTACCCTGATTTCTCCAAACAATAACTGCATTTATACTCCCCATTTTTCATGCACGGGTTATTGCTTTGTTGTAGCCAGACTTTATTAGTCATATTAATAAGAGAACCGTTTTGAAAAGGACATGAAACTTATTGAACCGATTTGTTTGTTCTGTGGTTTATGTTTTGTTTTTTTTTTAATTGTATTT
Source organism: Cettia cetti (assembly GCA_013401135.1). NCBI lineage: Eukaryota > Metazoa > Chordata > Aves > Passeriformes > Sylviidae > Cettia > Cettia cetti. The sequence goes on from VZUI01051396.1 coordinate 6,977, forward strand.
TAAAGTATTGACTTGCAGTTATAGTGTATTTTTATTTGTTTGCCCTTTACTTAGTACTTTGGCATTAGCATCAGCATTGCCAGAGTCAGCAGATGGATGGATTTAACCCTTGGCTTCAGGCTTTTGGGGTTTTCACCTCTTTGGCTTCCTGCCATGAAGCTCTAAAGGTAAAACCCCAAATTTGAGAAGCAGCAGCTGGGTTATGACCTTAATTACAACACATTCTTAGCTGACCTCAAAGGGTTTTCTCCTCCATTTCTGCAGACAAGGTGCAGGTTTGGGACCCTTGCACAGAGGTGAGGAGGCTGCTGTAGCTGAGGAGCTGCTCTGCTGATCAGCACCACCAGAGGTGCATGCTTGGCTCCTGGATCTCTCTGATTGCCTCAGGTTTCTCCAGGTGTCTGGCGTATGGATTTTTCCCTCCCCACTTTCTGCCTCCATTGCTTCCAAGCAGAGGCTTCCTGTAAGTAGACTTGAGCTTTCCTGCTCTTCTGTTAAATTTCTCCGAAACCAAAACTCACCTTAAGGCCTTGAAGGTGCTGCTCTCAAGCCAAATTTTTGCAGGACTTTTTTTCTTTTTTTTTTTTCTTTTTTTTTTTTTTTTTTTATTTTTTTTTTTTATTATTTTTTTTTAGTTTTGAGGACTTGGCCAGTCCTTGCTGTTCTCAGGCTGTGTCTGTGGACTGGACAGGTTGGTCTGAAATGTAGAAATTCAGGAACGTGAAGATTGCTGGGCAAGCTCAGGAATTCTACCCCACACATCCATAATTTCTGGGGGGAAGATGATTAGAGTTTGTCCTGCTCTTGCAGAGTTTTCCAAGCTAATTCAGGCTTGGAGCATCTGCAGCAACACAGGCTCAGCAACCAGTGCTTCAGGCAAGGTGGCTTCTGCCTCTTGCTTTGCTTACAATAATTGTCACCCTGGGACATCCCTGCCACTGAAGGGTTCCCTGTTTTCCCCACAAATTCCCACCAGTGGTTTGGAGCTGGAGCATCAAATGTACTGGCTTTGGTTTATGGTTAAAAAAGAGAGATTGAAATATTGTTCTCTAATGAGATAAATTGGGGTTTGGCTGAGGTTGGAAATGAACTGTGAAATCCATGTAGATTGGATGGCTTCACCCGTCCCCCTCCAGCATTCCACAGAAACCTAATTAGTGCCTTTAAAAAGGAACATAATTTCTTCTGTTAGTTTAATCAGGGGGTTGGGTTTTTTTGCTTTTGCTGGGAATAACAGGTTGTGAAAAGGAAATACCCATACGAGCGTTGTCCTGGATTTTATTTTGTACAAACCTAATTGAATCTGCTAATTTAAATCTCATGCAAGGAGGCTGAGGTAATAATACTCCTCCTCCTGCAAACTGCATGGCAGGATTTGTGGATTTGTTGTTTGGATCGTTGTCCTTGTGGAAATAAGGTGCTGCTCCAGGAAAGGCAGAACCAAAAAAAACAATTTTTTTTTTGTTTTTCCCAGCTCCCATCTGTTGGTTTTTAATATGGATTTATTGAAGCACTTCTTTAAATGGCATCTTGTGTTTGCAGTGTGAAGTTGAGTCACCATCCCTGCAGGGATTTAAAAGCAGTGTGGATGTGGCACAAGGGACATGGGTGGCCTTGGCAGTGCTGGCAGAAAGGTTGGACTTGATCTTTGAGGGCTTCTTCAAACTGAGCCATTCTGGCATGTGATGCTGTAAGAATGCTGAAAACTGATGGTTATTTGAAAAAAAAAGATAATTTTAGGGGAAACTTTTGGAGTGGCTCTTCCTGCCAACTGTAGCAGTGGATGTCATGCTTCCTTCTCATCACAGATCCTGCTTTTCAGGGGTTGTGTTACAGTTGTTCAGGTTGTTGTTACTTTATTATTATTAATATTTTTGTAGTTCTCAGACCCAGCTGCTGTTTCCTTACAGGATTTTTTCCAGCCACCTTAATTTTCCCATAAATATTGATTTTTCAAAGTTGCAATCCTTCTTAAATTCTGGTCCTGTTTGGTTTTTTTGTTGTTGTTTTTGTTTTTGGTGGGGGTTTTTTTGGTTTTTTTTTTTTTGTTTGTTTGGTTTTTTTTTGTTTTTTTTGTGGTTTTTTTGGTTTTTTTTTTGTGGAGAGTGTCTACCTAATGCACATTTGGGTTAGTGCACTTCTGGAAAGATCCTTGTGTCTCCAGGGGCTCTCAGCCATGGGGACATTCCTTGATTCAGATTTTGGGTTGAAGTGGTTTTGGGTCTGTCTGCCCTAATTGGAAAGTTTCTCTTGTTTTAAGGCTCCTGGCTTTTGTGAGTAACTTTCCCAGTAAGGTAACTTAAAAACAAAAAAATAAGGGAAAAGAAGGGAGGGGAGGAAAATATAGGGATTTTTTTTTTTTTTTTTTTTTTTTTTTTGTTTTTTTTTTAGGAATATGTCATCCCTTGGAAAAGCAGCTGTCTACCAATGTACAATCCTGTGCTTTAACCTTGGATTCTTCCAGGGTTCATCCCCACTGTTAGTGGTGTCCAAGGCCAGGCAGGACAGGGCTTGGAGCAACCTGGGATAGTGGAAGGTGTCCCTGGGGTGGAACTGGATGAGTTTTAAGGTCCCTCCCCTCTAACCCAAACCAATCTGTGTTTCCATAATACCACCTGTGTGAGGTAAGAGGAACAACTGCATTTTTGAGCAGAACTGACGCTCCCTGCACAAAGAGCAGATGGCAAGTCCAAACTTTGCAGTATTTTCAGGAAAGGAAATGTAAACGCCGGTCTGAGCTGTCTCTGAGGGCTCGTTTGCTGTTCCTATAGATAATGCTCAAATTAAGCAGTGATCACTCTTGACACAGGCAAATGCATACCCCAGCAACTGCAGTGCAGGAGAATTTGGCAGGAGAGGATTTTTTTGTGTTCATCAAAAGCACATCTCTTCCAGAAGGACAATAGTTTGTGGATGAAATGGGTTGGTGCTTGTAGAGGGGGATAAGACCTGTTCCTCTCTGCTATGTCCATTCTTGGCATGTTGTGAGTGTACAGAGCAGATCTGAGCCTGTACCTTGCATTTAATCAGAAAAACCAACCATCAGCTGCTTTATAGCTCTCATTTCCAGTTAATGTTTTGGGATAGATGTATCACCTGGTAAATCTGCAAATGAAGAAAAGCTGCTCCTTGTGCAGATGGGGAAAGCTCAACTAAACCTAAACACAACGTTTCAGATTATTGTGTTAAAAGAACCCTTTGGGCAATGATCCACATCCTCAAAATCCACCAACAGTTGCTCCCAAGAGAAAGCTTTTTCTTTGGGGTTTTGCTGGCTGAAAATGCTGCATCTCCTCTCTCAATAATTCTCGTGATTGTAAGATTGACAAATGCAGTAGGTGCATATTAGAGGAGAAATGGTTGGAACTAGAGATTAAATGGAAGGGGTTATCCTTTTACAAGGTCTGTATTTCATTGATACACGTAACTCTTTGGGGGCAGAAAGACAGAGTCCCTGCAACGAAGACAGTTATTAATTTCAGTGGTTGTTTTTATTCTTTGCTGCCATTGGAGGTTTGATTTGGTGTGATGGTGACACTGTTGTGCTATTCATATTCATGAGCTGCCTCACTGGGAACACATTCAGACAGCCTGAATTATCTTGTCCCTCAGCATTGTTTTGTGATAGGGGTTTCTCCAAGGTCCTCACTCCTTAATGCTCACCATGAGAGTCGTGTTCCTTTCTCACAGGATGCCAGGCTGGCTGAGGCTGGAGGGAGCTGAGTGGGCACCCGGTGGCAGCTCCGTGCTGCAGCAGGGCCATCCCAGAGCACAGGGCACAGCATGGTGTGCACAGAGCTGTGCAGCAGCCCCAGGGAGGAGACCCCCCAGGCTCTGTGGACAATGTGCTCAGGGCTGGGCCCTGCCCAGGGAAGAAGAAGTTGTGCCTCCTGTGCAGGGGGAATTGCTGGGCTCAGGCCCTGCCCGTGGCTCTGGGGCCATTGCTGGGCCCCCGCAGCAGAGCCTGGGCCCTGCTGGGAGCCCTCCCTGCACACAGGGACACCCAGGGCTGAGGGCCCCTCTCAGCTGGGGCTCCTCTCCAGGCTGAACAGCCCCAGCTCCCTCAGCCTTTCCTGGGCACCCAGATGCTCCAGACCCTTCCTCAGCTGCGCAGCCTCCGCTGGCCCCGCTCCAGGAGCTCCCTGGCCCTTTCAGGTCCCTTTGCTTTGGGGAAGTTGCCCAGGAGAACGTGAAAAGCTGGTGATTCAGAGGACGTTAAAAACATTTACAGCTTATCTTTCTGTTGTATACATGTAATTCTGAGGGCAGAAAATGATGGTGATCTCTGTGATACGTTCATTTTAGTGGGGTGGCTAAAAGGAGGACACAGCGTTCCAGCAGCAAACAGGGCTGTGCTTGGAAAGGGTGTCTGTGGCTCCCTGAAAAAGAGATGATTATGATGCTGTGTAGTGCAGCAGAGATCTCTGAGACACAAGACTCCTGCCTTCATTCGATATCTTGGATATGATGTAAATACCCCATTTGGAAGAAGGAGTGAAAACAGACCATGCATGCAAGCACCACTTGTCCCTTATCTACAGTCACAGTGATTTTGACACATTGACCGGTGTTAAGGATCTCTGTTGAGGCACACCATGAGAATCAGTCTCAAAAATCTTTTGTTTTCTGCCTTGTGTGAGATAATGGTTTTGTTGGACTTTGTTCTGATGCTCCGGGGTTACAAGGCCAGGCTGGATGGGGCTTGGAGCACCCTGGGGTGGTGGAAGGTGTCCCTGCCCATGGCATGGGGTGGCACTGCATGAGCTGCTAGCTCCCTCCCAACACAAACCGTCCTGGGATTCTGTGTTTCAATCAAGAAGCAGAAAATTGACTTGGTGCACCCACTCTGGTCTGCCCAGAGGTTGAAGGGTGAGGTTTCATTTCCCATGAAATGCCCTAGAGAAAGGGGAAAAAATGCAGGAGAGAATCTCCTTGACAGCAAACTGTTTTGAAGAGATAATTACAGTGCAGGCCAAAGACAATTTAATTTCAGCTGTATTGCGAATGCAGGATCATAAAAATCAGTGTTCAGGGCTGTGAGGCTTTGCATGACAGCTTTTATCTTTAATCACCAGTGTATTTATATCAAACACAGTATGGCCAGATGGACGAGGGCAGTGATTGTCCCTCTGGGCTGGCCCTGCTGAGGGACCTCGAGGGCTGTGTCCAGGGCTGGAAGGACTTTGAGGGGCTGGAGCGTGTCCAGGGCAGGGAAGGGAGCTGGGGAAGGGGCTGGAGCCCCAGGAGCGGCTGAGGGAGCTGGGAAAGGGGCTCAGCCTGGAGCAAAGGAGGCTCAGGGGGGACCTTGTGGCTCTGCACAAC
>VZUI01051398.1:0-27823 GCA_013401135.1 Cettia cetti
ATCTCCCATCCATCCCTGCCCTCTGGCAGTGGGAAGCCATTCCCTGTGTCCTGTCCCTCCATCCCTTGTCCCCAGCCTCTCCCCAGCTCTCCTGGAGCCCCTTTAGGCCCTGCCAGGGGCTCTGAGCTCTCCCTGGAGCCTTCTCTCCAGGTGAACATCCCCAACCCTCTCATCCTCTCTTTTCCCAATCCAAGCTGTGTTTCAGAGCTCTCCAAGCTTTTTGCAGCCTTTCAGCACTGCAGTTGGATGGCTCCATGCCCAGGTGAATCCTTTTCCAGGTCACCTCCCACACACTGACCAAGCACAGGTCCTGCTCCAGTCCTTCAGTGGCACAACAGACAGCAGGCTCTGCTTTCCCAGGAAACTCCTTCCCTCTTGGAATTGAGTGCAGCAGACCCAAAATATTGCCCTGGTGGGAAATGAAAATTCCCTTTTTCCTTGCTCCCCATATTCCCATGGCTTGAAACACAAACACAATGGGATGGATGCTCCTTGTTTTAAATGGGTTTTACATTGTTCAGGTTGGTCCCAGGCAGGAAAATGTGAGAGGTTTCCTGTGAAAAGGAAACACTTCAGCCAAAATGTCTTTTAAAAGTGGGTAGATTACAGGCTTTAAACTTTCCACTCTGATGTGTAAATAAATGGTTTAACTCTTGGATTGCTCCTATGGGAGTGAGAGGGTCTGGTCTGTTACCTACATGGCTAAGTAGGGACTTGTGTGCTGATTTCTATTTCTACTATTTATATTTATATTCCTTTATATTGTTTATATATTATTGTGTATTGTTATATATTATTTCTTATTTTATATTATTAATGTGGAGTTTATTATTTTTATCATTTGTATTTAATGTGTGAAGATGTTACTATGCTCTGTCACAGGGTCTGCTAGTGCTCACATTTACATTTGAGTGGCTGTGCCTGGGAAATTCCACATTTTATCCAGATGTTGTGTTACCTTTCCAGCCAAGGACACTACTTGTTTCCAACAGGCTTGAAGGGAAAATGTCCTCAACTTGATTTTTAACCATTACAGAGCAGGAAATTCATCCAAGGGCGATATAGGACATTGCTGGATGTTGTTCCTAATGGAAGGATATTCTTTTCCCCCTTTTTTTCCCCTTTTTTCCCATCCTGCCATTATAAAAGAGGTCCATTTTCCCCTCCAGACATCAGGCATCCAGAAGAACTCTCCCTTTTGAGGAAACCCAGAGATCCATCAAAGAAAAAAAAGAAGAAGTTGGACGATCAATGTGAAGACGACACCTTCGAGCTGGAGGGGCCACTGATCACGCCAGGGTCTGGTGAGCTGGGGGGAAAAAATGGGAATGGGGGAAAAACTGGCACAGCACCATGGGGCTGATTGAATTTCTTAAGGTCTGTGCAAGAAACAGACCCCAAATCCATGGCACAAGTCCTGGCGGGCTGCGGCACTGGGTCACACGGATGCATGTCTAGAGCTGTCACGCATTCCCGGGAGCAGAGCAACCCCAGGCTTCACTGAACAAACCAGAGCCCGAGTGTGGCCACTGGAACACTCAGATCCTGTTGCTGAGAGCTTTTCTTACCCTGTTAAGAAAGGAGTTAAATGGAAAATTGTTCTTAGTGTCACATTCCTGGCGTGGTTCAGGATGTGCCACCCTTCTACTCTGTATTTACAGCCCAGCAAGGGCAGTGTTTCATTAATTGATTCAGTGTTGCCTTACATGAACGGTGTAGCTGTAGACTGTGATGCTAAATAAATCCTTTTATTGCTGGGGGGTGGTTGGCCAGTCTGAATTCCAGATCCAGAGCAGGACTGAGAAGGGAATTTCTGATGGAGTAACATCCCTGATGAAGTAACATCTCTGATGCTGTTACCACAGGCAGCAAATTGAAGATGCAGAGGTCTGCAAGCAGAGGGGTTTTTCAGCTTTTTTCCATGGCTGCTGGAAGTCTGGTGTCTGAAGGCAAATGGCAGGAGTCTAAACCATAATTTTGGCCAAGTGGGAGCACTTTATCCCAAACGGATTTGTGGAGAAAACCGTGGTGGTGTGCGGGAGAGACGTGTCTGGCTGCCAAAGCTCTTGGGTTTATATCCAGCAATCCAAGGGCAGCAGGGCAGCTTTAATTTAAAAAAACTACCTTGGAATTGTAAAGTTGTATTAATTGATGTTAAATCAGCTGCAGGGAAGGTCATGGAGTGTGGTTAATGCCAGTGGTGGCACAGGGCTTGCAGAAAGGAAGGTTTTGGCTGTGCAGTGTGATGAGCACCACGGGTCTGGAAGAAGGAAAAATAATCCTCCTTTTGCTCTGATCCTGCTCTGTCTCCTCTCAGCTACTTAAAAATACTTCTGGGCTTGTTCTCTTCCACTCCTGGCTCAGAGAATTTGGGCAAGGCTCCAGTCAATTTTCATTTCCATTTGGCATTTTCATCTTGAAAGTCCATTCTAAGGCTTTCCAACAGCCAATGTTCACAGAGAGCATCTCTGTTAGATTAATAGGAAAGACTTGGTCTCCTTTGGGGGAAATGTATGCAAAAGCTGGGGTCTATTTTAATTATTTATGGCTCTTCCAGTGAGTCACTTGGCTGGTTTTGCTCTCCTTGTGAATGAAATCACTCACAGCAGGTTGAATTCCTGCCTGTTCAGGTGCCATTCGATAAAAGTCGTGGGTTTCATCTGAATAAATCATTTCTAGTGTTGTTCCAACATCAGTTAGTGTGCTGAAAGCTTCTGGAAAACTAATTAATAATTCAGGAGGTGCTGATTTCAATGTCTTGGGAGTGTTTTGTCACTGAGCACCCCAAACCTGGCAGTGAAACCATTTAAATCCCGGTGGGCAGAGTTGTCAATACACCCACAGGATGTGTTGCCCAACACTTTCCATTAGAAGACCTGTAGTCACTTGTTTATATAAATTAGCCAAATTTGTAGCTATTTCTGCTGAAACTTTCCATGACACTGCCTGCCTGGGGCAATTTTTTTAAGGGAAGCTTCTTTTGAGATGTTTCAGGTGTTTGGAGAAAGAGATGAGGAGAACAGTGCAGGGGAGGCTTTGCTCTGATGGAGCAGACACTCAGTCAAGAAATGTGGGGGATATTCATGGAAAAACTTGCCTGGAATTTGGGGCAAAAAGTGGAATTTTCTTTTGTTGGCCCAGTTGATGCTCAGCCTTGTGACGGCTGAAGCTGCAGCGAGGATGGGGAGGAGGGAAGAGCTCTTTTGGGAAGTGGTTTATGGATGGTGATGGGGGTTTATAGCGGGTTTTTGTTGGAGTTCTCTGCTCCAGTGCTGTAACAATCCATGAGGAGAGCACCTTTCTGCTGCTTTTAATAATCACAGAGTCACAGGATAGCTCAAGTTGGAAGGGACCCTAAGGATTGTGGAGTCCCAGCTCCCAAAGTGCAAGTACCTGGTCTAAAAACCTGCAAATCATCTCTGGCCTTTTCCTTGCAAATGAAGGTGGATTTTTCCATCCCTTGACCATTCCTGCTGTTTTTTAGCTCGTGCCTGGTTTGCTTGATCTGTCTTGTTGACAGGTACCCATGGTGGTGACAGGTACCCCTGGTGCTTACAGATCCCCAAATGATTCATCCAGACTGGGATGCCAGCAAAATGAGCAGGAGCATTAAAAGCATCCTTGTTTGGTGGTTTTCACTTACATTTTCCACCCTGCCAGGCAGTTTAGAATCAGGTTTGTAATTATTTGGAGTTTCCTGGCCAGGATGTTGGCTGTCACTGACATTGGTGATGTTGATACACACCATTCTTCCTTCTCCTTGAGATGCCCATCGTGAAAAATGAGGGTTCAGAAAGGTTTTTCCATTGATTTGGTCTTGGACTTTTCCAGTCTAGCTCAGTTTTCTGTCATTCCTTGGCCATGAGGGTGGGGGGATGGTTTGGAAGCATGGCCCAGGGTGGTGGCTCAGTGCAGCAGCACGAGGTGGCACAAAAGGCCTTGTTTGTGGCATCTCAACTCTGCCACCATCTTCAACACCCTCAGCAGGGCTCTGGGAGGGAGAGCTTGGGTGCACTGAACTGCAGGCTTGTGATTTAGGAAGGAGACAGTCCTTTCCCAAAAATCCAGCGTGGTGTTGGACTCTCTGGTGGGCAGATTTGTGCCCAGCAGGTGATGCTGGGTGAGCTCCTCGCCCAGTGTGTGTGGAATGTGTGTGCAGTGGAATTCCTGGCATTAGGAGACGGTGGTTTATCCTCCCTTATCCTGAAAATCTGGATTTTATATAAAAATTCAGTGTCCCTGTGAGGTGAAGAGGGGCTGTTTCATTGGATGGTTTGGGATGGAAGGGACTTAAAAGGGACTTTAAGCATTTCTCATTCCACTCCCTGCCTTGGGCAGGAACACCTTCCAGAGACCAGGTTGTCCAAGCCCCATCCAAGCTCTCCTGGAACACTTCCAGGGATGGGGCAGCCACAACCTCTCAGTGAAGCTCTCAGCTATTTTGAGCTACGAGATACCAAGCTGGATTTGGGGTTTTTTTCTCTTCAAATTAATAATTTTTAAATGTTTGGGTGTTTTCATGTCTGCTCTGAGTCAGTACGAGCTGTGAAGCTTACCTGGGGAGTAACATGTGCTTTGGGATCAGTTTGGCAGCACATCGCAACACTCAGCACATTAATCCTGAATTTTGTGTGGCCACCTGAGCAAGCTTTTCCATCGGGGAATGCCACATTTCCATGCCCAGCTGTCCTTGTAATGTGAATAAAATAACAGGAAGTCACTTCAGCCGCTTTGCTGCCACCGGCGCTGCTGCAAACGCTCCATTTCGGTGGTTCAACTTCACCTGTGCTGTTCTGCCCTCTTCCAGAAATGCCCATTTTTGGCTTCTGTCCTTCTCCTGCTCTCCGGGTGACTTTCTCTCGCCTTCTCACTTCCCTCCTTTCTTTCCCTCTCTATAGGCACCGATATTCTTTACATCGGCCCCGTCAAAGGTGAGCTCCACCTCAATAGGACTTTTGCCCTCTGCCTGTGGTCTCTTTGGCTGCACCCTTAGTTTATTTTCCTGCTCCTCTAAAACTTTTGACTTCCAAAATCTTTAAAGCAACAGGTAATACCGGTAAGTCGGGGGCCACTCATGTCCCAGGTGCCACAGAAACTCAGGGGGCAGGAGCTTCCCGGTGTGGGAGACCCTGAGTCTTTTCCCATCATTTGGGCTGGAATGAGCTTTCCATCAGTTTTGCTCTTGGAGAAGAGCCGAGAGAGAGGATAAGGACAGGTTTTCATGGGAGAACAAGCAGCTCAGCGTTTTCCCATTGCGGAAAGATGAAAAGGGAAGGTTTTCCATCCGCCGGCTCCGGGTTTGCGCGGAGCCGGCGTGGCCGGGAGCAGGCAGGGCTCGGCCCTAGGCTAATTCCCGGCTTTTATTCCCCTCGCTGGTAGGAAATATCTATTCAAGCCCAGGACTCTATAGCAAAACGATGACGCCGACCTACGACGCCCACGACGGCAGCCCCCTGTCCCCCACGTCCGCCTGGTTTGGCGACAGCGCCCTGTCCGAGGGCAACCCGGGAATCCTGGCCGTGAGCCAGCCCGTCACCTCCCCGGAGTCCTTAGCCAAAATGTACAAGCCCCAGACGCTGCTCGATAAGGCCAAAATCAACCAAGGGTGAGTTCAGGAGCCAAAGATTTGGGGGGGGTTTTGGCTGATTTTTAATTGTGTTCTCGAGAGCGTTGTGGTGGTTCCGTGTGTGTTATCCCGTGTTGGCAATCCACAGGTGGCTGGACTCGTCCCGATCCCTGATGGAGCAGGAGGTGAAAGAAAACGAGGCTTTGCTACTCCGGTTCAAGTACTACAGCTTTTTTGACCTGAATCCAAAGGTACAGAGCTCCTTGTTCCACTTGCATTGTGAAATTTCCATCCTTCAGAGCAAAGGATGCCCAGATCTCTGACGTGCTGTTGTGCTGGTAAATCTCCAAAGAACGTGGAAGTTTGAAAATTGGTTGTGCAGGCATCAAACCCAGGATTTGTGCTCCTATATACCAGGGTTTTTAGGTGTTGCTAGAGGTGCTTGAAGAGTTCCTAAAGCCACTCCTTGTCAGTGGCAGAGGATATTCAGTCATAGATCAAAGTGTTGTGTTGAGAAGAGAGATCACAGAATGCCAAAATAGTTTGGGCTGGAATAGGCCTTAAAGACCATCTCATTCCAACCCCCTGCCGTGGGCAGGGACAGCTTCCAGTGGATGGGGTGGTTTGTGTTGGCCTGGGCTCCTGGTTTTCCAAGCATTCCCATTTCTGTGCCACAGTACGATGCAATCAGGATCAACCAGCTGTACGAGCAGTCCAAGTGGGCAATCCTGCTGGAGGAGATTGAGTGCACAGAGGAGGAGATGATGATGTTTGCAGCACTGCAGGTGAGAGACAGCCCCAGACGCCTCTGGGTTGGGTTTGACTTGATTGTGTTTGCAGACTTCTCTGCTCGTTAATCTGATAAACGAAATTATGGAGTCCCAGAATGGTTTGGGTTGGAAGAGACCACAAAGCCCATCCAGTTCCAACTCCCTTCCACTATCCCAGGGTTCTCCAGCCTGGTCTTGGACATTTCCAATGATGGGGCAGCCACAGCTTCTCTGGGAAAACTGTGCCAGGGCCTCACCACCCTCACAGCCAAGAATTCCTTCTCAATATCCTATCTAAACCATCCCTTCTTCAGTTTAAAAATGTGTTTTAAGCCTCACCTTGTCTCTGGTGGGAGCTTGGCCTTCTCATGCTGGTAGAAGTTGGATCATTTCCCAGCTCCAGATCCTCACTTGAGCTTATGAGATAATTTAAATATTTGCCACTGATTATCCCTCATGAAAAAGAACTTGACCTGCTTTTACCGAAGATGTTTATATCTATCTTAACTTTTAGTTTTGTCCTTCTTAACCCATCCCATTCGAACACGGGGTTACTGAACTGTGCCTTCCTGGCTCTCTGCCCCCAAACCAGCTGGGGATAATCTGTGGCTTTCCCAGAACTATTTATTTATCTGGTTTATGAAATACTCAGTGTCATTTGGCATAAATGCTCCACCTGCTATTGACTTCCATGAGAGGGATGGCAGGCATTTGTTCTGTGTGGTCTGGCACACCTTGGAGCTGTAGGATGCAGAAATATCCCCCTCAGGAGCAGGGCTGCCTGCTCCAAGGGCCCCTCCCAGGAAAAAAAAAAAGAGAGGAAAGCAGAAATATAATGACTCAGTTTACATCCAAGTGCTCCAGAGTAGGTTGGGCACGGTCCTTCCTGTGAGATTTTATGGATGTTTTGGTTTTCTGGGGTGAAAACAGATGCAAAGACACAAAATCCTACAATGGTTTGGGTTGGGATGGGCTTTAAAGGTCATCTTGTTCCACCCCCTGCCATGGGCAGGGACACTTCCACTATCCCAGGTTGTTCCAGCCCCGTCCAACTTGGCCTTGGATACTTCCAGGGATGGGGGATCTTACAAATATCCATAAACGCCTGGTGGGAGGCGGGAAAGGGGATGAACAGAGGTGCCCAGTGGCAGGAGCAGAGGCCATGGACACAGCCTGGAACAGGGGAGGATTCCTGTGCACGTCAGGAAGCATCTTCATACCAGGAGGTATGGCACAGTTTGCCCAGAGAGGCTGTGGAGTGCCCATCCCTGGAGTTACTCCAAAGCCAGGTGGATTTGGTCCTAGACAGGGACCAGGTGACCTCCAGAGGTCCCTTCCGACCTCAGCCCAGTGGAAAGAGCAGCTCTGCCCAGCAGGGTCCAGAGATCTCCTTCAGGGATCAGTGCCTGGAGACTCCTTGGACTGGAAACATCCAAGATGGTCATTCCTGACCCAGCAAACCCTCCCAGTATTTGCTGGCCTCTGCTCCTGGTTTCCCACTCTGCTTCCCACATGTGGGATCCTGGGGTCACAGGGGCATCCAGGTGTGACCCTGGCCTTGCCTTCCAGTACCACATCAACAAGCTGTCCATCATGTCCTCGGAAAACCACCTGAACCACAGTGACAAGGACGTGGACGAGGTGGACGCCGCGCTCTCAGACCTGGAAATCACCCTGGAAGGTGGCAAAACGTCAACAATCCTGGTAAGGGCTGCAGGGAATTTTTCCAGGCATCCAACCTCATTTATTTGCCTTTTTTTTCCTTTCTAATTCTGATGAGAAAGTTGTCCACACGCCAATAATATTTTCTTTAAAATACAGGGATTTTAGATACCAAGGGATTGTTCTGGAAAGAGGGAACCCCGGGCAGCATCTGGAAAAGTCTTGGAGGAGCCAGGATCTTACTGATTCCCCCCTGCACCAAGCCCCCCTCCTGATGAAATAATGGAAAACTAAATGGAATTTGAGTTGTTTTTTATCCTCACTATTGACTTTCCCAAATAACTGAGTTTTCCACATTGAGGTTCCTCTTCCACTGTTTCCAATTCATGTTTTACAGCACCTAAAGCAGCTGCTGGATTTTCAGAACTAATTTAGGCTCATGAAACCCTATTTTTATTAGGCTGGATTTTAGCCTAGGTCTGTATTTCAGAGCATTTGGGGTTTTTTTCTTGATATTGAAGCCATTTTAACACCGGTTTTCCACCTTTAAAAATATAAAGCCTGAAAATTAAAGTGCATTAAAAGGACTCAGTCCTGTCAGCTTTGGCTCAGCACAGCTTTTCCAGGCATTTTGCACATTTAAACCATCTCTTTCCAACTCTAAAATCTCTGAAATTTTCCACTTTTACACTTCATATAATTTTTTAAGTGTTTATGACAGGTCTTTTTGAAGCTACATCCATCCTTAGATGCTTTACTGGCATTAACAACAGCAGAATTTTGCAGTATAAACCAGAAATAACAACAAATCTTTATCACCAAGACATATTTCCTAATTCCTTTTGCAAAACTAGATTTGAAACACATCACTGAGGAACAATCCCTGCCAGACAGGAGTGAAGAGGACAATGATTCATCCAAAAAAACCCATCCCTTTCCGTAGGGCTTTGTAGCAGGAGCCATTTCCAGCTGCATTCGAGTAATTGAATACGGATAATGGGCAATTACTGGATTGTTTGTTTAGATTCTGCATTTTTTTCCCCGTGGTGTCTGTAAACAGTTTCTCATTGCAGTCTGAAAGTAAACTGTCCTGCTACTGGAAGCTCCTGGAGCAATCCTTCCTGCCCCCTGAATTTTTTTTTTTTTTTTACTTCCAGCTCATGGGAATTGCAAATGCCACCCTGATACAAAAAAAAGGGGAATTTAAACTCAATATTTAAAAAATTCTGGGGAGAAAAAAAAATCTTTCTAAGCTTAGAAATCCCTTCCCCAGTCAGTTCTCTACGGAGGTGCCTCTTCCCCTTTTGTTTGGAGCATCAGGAATAACTGAAGGGAGGAGAAAATTCCCTGTGCAAACGCTGCTGCCGTGACCGCCGGTGACCCCGCGGCCGGGAATTGGCTCCAGCAGCAGCAGGAATTCCTCAAAGGAAAATCAAGCCTTGTCCTCTGCTTTCAAAACAGCAGAGCTGGGCCCTGGATTTTTCACTGCTTGCTTCTCCTGGGAGGTGGCTGAGGCTTTCTCAGGAGCAGTTTCACAACCCCTAAGCCCTGATGGTGCTCCTGGTTCCCTCCCCTGCTCCACATCCCTTCCCTGCTGATCCCACAGCTCGGAGTGAATGGGATAATCTTTGATTTCCAGGGTGACATCACTTCCATCCCGGAGCTCGCCGACTACATTAAAGTCTTCAAGTAAGTGCTGATGGAAGAGCTGCTTGTGGAACTGGTAATGGCTGTGAATAATTAATGGTCCTGCCTCTTCATTTCCTCTTTTTTTTTTAATCTCCCGGCCTTAAGATATTCAAAATATTCAATACTTAAGTTGATTGGTTCTTAAATACAAAATTCAAGGTGTTTTCCTGCTCTAGTGCATCCCATAGCCAGCAGTGTGTGCTGGGATGTTTCTTTAACACATTTAATGCCCAGGAGAAAACAAACCATCCTAAACTGAGGAATGAAACCTAAAAACCTCCCCCAAAGACTTCTTCTGGTCTGCAGGAGGCTGGAGGAATTCTATCCACCCAGGGTCCCAGTCTCTCTGTGCCAAAAGGAGCAGGTTAAGGTAACTCTGCCCCTCTCCCAGCTTGCTCAGGATTTAGGGGTTTTTTATAGCTTGCTTTGACTTGGTTGGTGGTTCATGGAATCGGGGAACAGCAGCATCTGGACTTGGAGGAACATTTTTGGCAGCCACAACTGTCTTTTGCAATTTATTGCCTGCTGCAGTGAAAGTTCTGGAAGCTGGAAACACTTGATGGGATTTCACAGCAGAGCTGTTGGATAGTGGGGGGAAAAAAATGCTGCAGACAGTGAAGTAGCTCTGGAACAAGTCTTTACTGTATGAATTGTTTGGTTCTGGAGCCAGAACCTGGCACTCTCTGCTCTGAAAACTCCTTCTCCCTCTCC
Organism: Cettia cetti; assembly: GCA_013401135.1. Taxonomy (NCBI): domain Eukaryota; kingdom Metazoa; phylum Chordata; class Aves; order Passeriformes; family Sylviidae; genus Cettia; species Cettia cetti. The sequence continues at coordinate 10,399 of VZUI01051398.1, forward strand.
GGAGGTGAATTAACGAGGTCTCTGCCTCTGTCTGGGCTTGTGGTCTGGCTTAATTGGGGCAGAGTTTCAAGGCTGTGCCTCAGTGGGTGTTTCTTCCCTCCCTTGAACAAACAAACAAACAAAAAACTTGCTCTTCCCCTTGATCTGCTGATTTGCCAATCAAATTAGGCACTGCTGCGGGAGCTAATTGCCTGCAAATTGGAGCACCAGGGGATGGAGCAGCCAGGAGCTGCTGGTTCCTCACTCGGTACAAGCCCTAAACCCTGGGGCTGGGCTTTGAGGCTGTCAGATTGAACACAGAAATCTGTCTGCTCCTAAAAATGGGGCTCAGGTGGTATTTTAGTGCCTGAAATCCCATGTAAATGGTGCAATGTTTGGAGCTGTCCCAGCTTTGGATGTGCCTCTTGTCACACTTCAGCTGGGGAGAAGAATTGGGGGAACAGTGTGTGTCCCTTATATTCCATATATTTAACTCCTATAAATGTGTCCCAGTATGTGCCTGGTGTGGCTGTAGAGATTTGGAATGGTTCTCTCTCCCCTGCCAGCCAGGTTACTGCCCTTGCCAGCTAAAACCATAGAATTCCAGAGTGCTTTGGGTTGGGATGGAGTTTAAAGCCCATCCAGTTCCACCCCCTGCCATGGCAGGGACACCTTCCACAATCCCAGGTTGTTCCAAGTCCCGTCCAACCTGGCTTTGGACACTTCCAGGAATCCAGGGGCAGCCACAGCTTCTCTGGGCACGCTGTGCCAGAGCCTCCCCACCCTCACAGGGAAGGATTTCTTCCTAATAGCCCATCTAAACCACTCTCAGCAGCTGTTTCTCAGATAAAAATACAAGAAATGCATGAGAGGCTGCAGATCCAGCCTTAGAAAAAAGTTTAGAAACCAGGGAAGTTTAAAATATTCCAATGCTTGGAGCTCTGTGAAGGCTCTGGGCTTGTGTTGGGATGAGTTCAGGGTGCTTCACTTTGCAGGGCCATCAGTTCTCCTGCAGAATCGAGCTAAATCCCTGCTTTCTGTAGAAAAGAACGGAACCTTTTGTGCTGTGGAGTGTTTAAAAAGAAAACAAGGAGTGCACTCAGGCATGTGCGTGACCGACACATCCTTGGAAGTGCTGCTTCCCCTCAGAGCCTGAGCAGAGTGGTTCCAGTTTCATGTGGTGGCTGGAGAGGCAGATTTTGCTGTGGTTCATGGAGTCCTCTGTTTTTGTAGCACAGTCCTCCAGCTCCCCCCACTTTGCCCCAAATTATCTCCCTGGGATTGAAGAGTCCAAACTTGGAACGGGAGCTCAACTCCTCCAGCCAGCAGTGAAGGGATGGCTGAGCCCCCAGGCAGAGTTGGGAATAACCCAGACTGCTGACAGCAGCTTGCCAGGGCTGAAATTCTGAGGAAATACTGAGGTTTCCTGGGGAGCAGCTTGTTTTAGGAGTTCAGATTAAGTGGGATGTCCCTCCACATGTCCTGCAGGCCCAAGAAGCTGACATTGAAAGGCTACAAACCCTACTGGTGCACCTTCAAAGATACCTCCATCTCCTGCTACAAAAGCAAAGAGGAATCCAACGGAACTCCTGCTCACCAGATGAACCTGAGAGGTAAGAGAAGCACAAGGCTGGGGTAAGAGAAGCCGCTTTTTATTCCAGGAATAGGCTGCTCCTCCTGCATCTTGTTTTCCCACTGCTTTATCACCTCGAAATTCCATCCCGGGGTTGGGTAGAGGTGTGTAAAGGAATGAGGTGGCTGGGTTTGATATTGTGGCATAGATTTGGACTTCTAAGTGTGATTACGTGTGATCCCATGGGGAAGCACCACCAGCCCCACAATAGCTTGGGAAGAGAGCTTGGAGAACCATGGAGTGGTTTGGGTTGGTGGGGACCTTCCAAACCTTGTTCCAACCTTCCACTTGCCCTTCTCCTTTTTGTCAGTTATCCAGAGAATTGCACTGACTCCCACAGCAGAAACTGGAAGGAACAGACTATTTTCTTCCTCTGCTGCCTTTATTTCTCCTCCTCTTCCTGCTGCTGGTTGGGAGCAGCCTCACTCCAGAGCTGAAATCCCTCCGGTGGCTGCCTGTCCTTATGTCAAGTGAAACATTCCTGCCCCGGCAGCCGCGGAGCTGCAGTGAGCTCATCTGTTCTCCCCGTGGAGGCAGGAGCAGGGGGGATGCCAGGTGACCCCAGGCTGCTGTGGGATCAAGGCCTGGCCCCCAGGACCTTCCTGGGAGCTTTTGACAAATCTGCTGTGACAGCACTTTCTAGAAATCTGGGAGGCGGCGTTGACGCCATGGCTGGGTGGGTTCATTGCCCCTTGTGTTTACACAACCACTTGGAATTCTCTCCAGGCACCAGGAGCAGGATGCTCACACCTCACTGCTGGCTGCAGCAGCCAAGTCATGGAATCCTTGAATGGTTTGGGTTGGAAGGGACTTTAAAGCCCATCCAGTTCCACCTCGCTCCCACGGGCAGGGACACCTTCCACCAAACTGGGATGGTCCAAGCCCCATCCAGCCTGGCCTGAAACACTTCATGTCATCCCATCATTCATAAATAACATTGAGGGGTTTCAGGGTGAGAGTCAACACCCATCCAGTCACCTTTTCCTATCCTTTCCAAGATTTTGGGGTGTTTGCCAGCCACTGGATCCATTTCTGATTCCAGGCAGGATCCAGGAGATCTGTGGGTACGTGTTTGCTTTGGCTTCATTGCTTTCAGATCAGGTCTTGCTTTCCCCACCCCCCCATTTTCCTGACACTTGGAAAAAGGGACATCTGACACAGGTTTTTTCTGTGCTGTGTGGAGTGTTCATCCCATCAGAGGTGTGGGACAAACCTTTGGCAGCACTGAGATGCCACCAGAGACCCTTGAGTCCGGGAGCTTTGCTCTTTCTTTTCCTTTTTTCACTTTCTTTGCCAGTTTTTAAATCACAGTTCCTCACACCTCTGCTAAACACCATCTCCCTCATTGCAGGATGTGAAGTTACCCCTGATGTGAACATCTCTGGTCAGAAGTTCAACATCAAACTCCTGATTCCAGTGGCAGAGGGGATGAACGAGATTTGGCTGCGCTGCGACAACGTAAGTTCATCTCTTGGACTGGCCACCTCTTCACCCTTTGCCCACCATCCTGCTGGGGTGATGTTCTTTAAAAATAAAATAGAAAATGCTCTCACCTGTCTGATCTCAGCATTCCAAACATGCTCCAAGTCACCTGTGAGTTTGGAGCAGAAAATCAGTCCTGGCTTTGTCGTGTGGTTTTTGGGCACACGTTGGTTGGGTTGGTTGGTCCTTTGGGTTGCCCGTCTTTGTGCATGTTGGAGTCTCCTGAGGCTGGGAGGAGAATGAGGGCTCCACAGGGTGTTTTTTGAGGGGTCTGGTGGTCCCCCCATGGCTGTGACAGACACATGTCCCTGTTTTGGGGGGCAGGAGACGCAGTACGCCAGCTGGATGGCCGCCTGCCGCCTGGCCTCCAAGGGCAAGACCATGGCCGACAGCTCCTACGGCATGGAAGTGCAGAACATCCTGTCCTTCCTGAAAATGCAGCATTTGAACCCAGACCCGCAGCTGATCCCAGAGCAGATCAACACCGACATCAACCCCGAGTGCCTGGTCTCTCCTCGCTACCTGAAGAAGTACAAGAACAAGCAGGTCGGTGCTGCTGCTGGCGTTGGTTGGGCTGGACACGCATCCTGGTGTTTAACACGGCGTGGTTTGGATGTTTTGGATGTCCTCACTCACTGGGATGCACGTGGTTACTAAAATGAGGTGGGATTGAAGGGTGTGGTTTGGATCCAGCCCCTGGGGATGGCACCCAGCACCGGGATTCTGCCACGTGCTGTGTGAAGCGCATGGACACGGCGGGGAACCTTCAATTGGAAATGCATTTGAAATTGGTTGATGTTTATTTTAAGTACATTCCCAGAATGGTTTGGCCCCTGCTGATAATGGTTTGGCCCCAGCTGCCCCATCTTTGCCCGGTGCTGGGGTTAAAACCCCTTCCCCTGCACAGAATCCATGGAGAAATCCCCGGGATCAGCGGAGTTGCAGTTGCTTGCAGTGCTTTATCCACACTTGGCTGTAACACGGTTTGCATATTTCTCTCTTTGCTTTTCCACTGCTTCCAAATGCCAGTCCTTGGAACATTGCTTCGGTTTTGAGTTGCTGTGACTCGTGCTTGAACTCCATCCACGCTCCATCCCATCCCTGCCTGACAGGGCTGAGCTGTTCTGCACTGGGAATAAATGCAGGATTCTCTCAAAGAGAATTATATGTCAGAACAGCAGTGAAAATAAGGAAAGCATTGCCCCGTGGCCTTTTGGTGACTTAAATCCTTCAGGCTGCTGGCTGGGGCTGGATATGATTTCTCCAAGCCCAGAAGAAGGCTGCAAGTCAGAGAAGCCGGAAAAATATAACTTTTTATTGGCACAGCACGATGATTTCCTGGCAGTGGAGTTATATTTTATATAGCCCTTATTATTCTCCTGAATAAGCCTTTATATCCACTTGGATGTAGGAGAGGCTGCATAAATATACTATTTTAACATATATATAGATAGATATATTTATATATATAAAATACTTTCTAAGTTTCTGGTAAAAGAGAGGCACCTGGAAAAATATTAGCTTGGAAAACTTGCTTACTGTGCAGGTATTCCTGGTTATAAAAATAAAATCCATGGAATGGGGGGGATGGGCATGATGGGGATGATCCCAGTCAGGATGTGGCCATGATGTGGACACCAGAGCCCTCATAGACATCAGCTAAGCAGTGGATTTAGGATTTTTCTTGATGGCCAGAGGCAAAGCTTGGAGCAGCAGAGGATGTTTGCTGAGAGGAATGAGGGATGGAGGCTGCAGGAATGTCAGGAATTCGACCGCAAGGGTCCTTCAGTGGCCCGGGCACAAGGAAGGAGGAGGAGGGGGAGGAGGAGGCTGTGCAGCCCACAGGAGGTGCTGGAATGAGAATTGGCTGTGGATTTATGGAGCCTCTGGGTCCTCACCAGCCCCAAACCCACGGGGGTGATGTTTGTCTCCATGTGCAGCAGTGTAGGGTTGGCAGGCTGGCATTGGAAGCACCAAATCCTAAATGAAAATAAACAAAAAACAACCCAAAATAAGGATTTTCAGAGCTCTCAGGTGCCCTGCCAGAGTTTGGTGTTGGAGCCATCAGGGGCAGACACATCCCTGGGAAGAGCAGCTGTTCCCTTCATCTGCTTGTTATCCCAATATATATAATATTTTATGCAAATTATATAGTATTTCCCTGAAACAGCATCCCAGTCATTTCTCCACATATCCCAAACAGAAGGATCTGCAGAGCTCAGAGTGAGCTCCTGAGCTTCCTCTCGAGCTTCCCCAGCCAGAGAGTGGCCTTGAGTTTGTGCAGAGATGTGGAGAGGAAAGTGAGGACATGAACCCACCTCTGAACTGACAGCTTCACCTTCCCCTTCACCCCACAGCAGGACCACAGAATCGTGGAATATCCTGAGTGGGAAAGGATCCACAAGGATCAGAGTCCAGCTCCTGGCCCTGCACAGACCCCCCAACAATCCCAGCCTGGGCATCCCTGGCAGTGCTGCCCAAACAATCCTGGAGCTCTGGCAGCCTCGGGGCTGTGCCCATTCCCTGGGGAGCCTGGGCAGTGCCCAACCACCCTCTGGGAGAGAAATCTTTTCCTGAAATCCATCCTAAACCATCTCAGGACCAAAACCATTTCTCCAGAACACCAGGGCCCAGCTGGGATCACTTCAGTGCTCCAGCAGGGCCAGCATGAGTGGCAAATCTCTGCTCGTTTGTCCCTGCTCACATTCCCTTTGGCTGCTTTTCCACCTAAGGAATTGTGCATGTGGTTTGTTTTGGTTTTTTTTTTTTTGCTTGAACTTTGGTTTGCAGTTAATTTACACTTTTTCTTTGCTTTGTTGCCATATTTCTGATTGCTTTTTTTTCTTTCTGCCTCCTTCTCTTTTTTTTTTTTTTTCATTTCGCCTTGCCATCTTCAGCCAGGCTATGTAAGAGACTTGGTAAGTGACAGCAACAATAAAATTAAGATAAAATAAACTTAATCTAGAACCCCTTTGGTTTAGACAGCAGCGGTGAAAGCACTAACAAAACCTGCATCCTCCCTGTGACACTTGGGCCCTGGTTGATTTTTATAACGGTCCCCAGTGATTTATGGGGCAAAACTGGAAACCCTACACCAGAAGTTTGCCTTGTTCACTCACATCCTTAAAGTTCCCAAGAGCATGAGTGGCCCTTTGCCTCCAGACAGCTCTGATCTGTGTTTGCTTTCCTGTATCTGGAGATGGGCAGCTCCACGTGGGCTCCGAGCAGTCAGAGCTCAAATAAGACCTCAGGGGAAGAATTATTGATTATCCGCGCTCGGATGCCTCCTGATGCCTCCGGAGCCGCTCCCGTGCGTGTGACGGCAGAGGTGGCACCGAGGTCCCCTGTCCCCTGACCCCGCTGTGTCTCGCCGCCCGCAGATCACGGCACGCATCCTGGAGGCTCACCAGAACGTGGCCCAGATGAGCCTCATCGAGGCCAAGATGCGCTTTATCCAAGCCTGGCAGTCGCTGCCGGAGTTCGGCATCACGCACTTCAACGCAAGGTGGGTGGGGCTGCGGGGCTGGGCTGGGGGAGTTTCCTTTGTGGATACAGGGAGGGGGTTAAATATCGTGGATCATTGTGGAGTGGGCTGGGTTGCACTGGTTTGGATTGGATTGGATTGGGTTGCACTGGATTGGATTGGGTTGGATTACATTGGGTTGGGTTGCATTGGGTTAGATTGGGTTGGATTTGGTTGTGTTGGGTTGGGTTGGATTGGATTGGATTGCATTGAGTTGCATTGGATTGGGTTAGATTGGTTTGGGTTGCATTGTATTGGATTGGGTTGCATTGGGTTAGATTGGGTCAGATTTGGTTGGTTGGGTTGTGCGGGGTTGGGTTGCATTGTGTTGTCTTGGGTTGTGTAGGGTTGGGTTGCATTGTGTAAGATTGGGTTGTGTATGGTTGGGTTGCATTGTGTAGGGTTGGGTTGGGTTGCATTGTGTGGGGTTGTGTAGGGTTGGGTTGCATTGTGTAGGGTTGGGTTGTGTAGGGTTGCATTGTGTTGGGTTGCATTGTGTAAGATTGGGTTGCATTGTGTAGGGTTGGGTTGTGTAGGGTTGCATTGTGTAGGGTTGGGTTGCATTGTGTAGGGTTGGATTGTGTAGGGTTAGGTTGTGTAGGGTTGGGTTGCCTTGTGTTGGAAGGGACCTCAAAGATCACCTCACTCCAAGCCCCTGCCATGGGGACGGACCCCGCTGTGCACACCCTTGGCTGGGGAAGCTGCGCCGCAGCTGAAATTAAAACCACGAGCTGCGCCGATTTATAAAAATGATTTTAAAGGAAAGTCATCTGCTGGGTTTCTGTGTCTCACAGGCTTGTTTTTATCCATCCCTCTGCCAGGTTCCAGGGCGGGAAGAAGGATGAGCTGATCGGCATCGCCTACAACCGGCTGATCCGCATGGACGCCAGCACGGGCGACGCCGTCAAGACCTGGCGCTTCAGCAACATGAAACAGTGGAACGTCAACTGGGAGATCAAAATGGTGAGGTGGTGTCTGACAGCCCTTCCTCTCCCTGCTCCTGTCACTGAGACAGGCACCACTCCCAGAGTCCTGGAATCCCAAATGGATTGGGTTGGAAGGGACCTTAGCTCATCTTGTCCCAACACCCTGCCATGACACCTTCCACCATCCCAGCTTGCTCCCTGTCCGACCTGGCCTTGGACACTTCCACGGATCCAGGGGCAGCCACAGCTGCTCTGGACCTCCCCATCCTCACAGGGAAGAATTCCCAGTTCCCAATCTCCCATCCATCCCTGCCTTCTGGCAGTGGGAAGCCACTCCTTGTGTCCTGTCCCTCCATCCTTAGTCCCTTTAGGCACTGGTGAAGTTGTGTGTGACCCTCAAGAAAAAAACCTGAATCTTTCTCTCCTGTAGCCAGGAGTTATTTTTTCCATTCTCTGAACCCCACACAATTAAATGAAGTGAAACCTCAGCCCTGATGCTCAGGCTCCATCCTAAACCATAACACAAATATACAGGGCCTTATCCATACTAAAATTCCTTTAATTTGCTGTACAACTCAGACTTTCATGTAAATAGCAAAAAAACCCCAAGTAGTTACTTCCCCAGGCTCTGAGATGGGCTTTTCCCCTGCTGTCACATTTGGATGCACAAATTTTTGTGCTCCTTTTTGGCAGAACACCCAATTAAAATTGCCAGGGATATGTGAGGGCTGTTCTCCTGCAGTTTGCAGCTCATTAAGAGTTGCTGGAAAAGTTATTCAGCTTCCCCCTCTGCTTCAGAGTCATTGTTTTGATTCAGTTGCAAGCCCTGATATCCCAATTATCCAGCTTGGATACTCTGCTGGGAATCCCATCCCTCCTGCAGAGCTGTCAGTGACGGGGGGACAAAAAGAGAAAGAGCATTGATAAATGAATGGTTTGTTCAGTCACTCCAGAATGAGCTCCCCCAGCCCCCATAAAATATTTCTGTGGCCAAAATTCAACTTAGAAAACCAGGGAAGAGTGGAAAGAAAGCCCAGACTTCAACAGGTCTGTACTCAATCCCTGTTTCTCTGGAAGCAGGGAAAGTGTGGCCATATGCTCACCATGGAGAGGTGGAAACACACTGGGGGATTGTTTTGGAGTCATGGGGTAATGGTAATTTAAATAAATAAACGAATGGATAAATAAATAGAAAACAATAAAAAAGGCAAGAAAAGGTATTTCAGTATATAAATATTTGAATAAGAGTTATAGGATATTTAAAAGGGGAAGAAACTCAGAAGGATCCTCAAGGCCAAATCACCATTCACAGAGTCCTGGAAATGGTTTAGAGTGGGAGGGACCTTAAAGATCAACTCATTCCAACCTCCTGCCATGGCAGGGACACCTTCCACTGCCTCAGGCTGCTCCAAGCCCTGTCCAAGCTGACCTGGGACACTTCCAGGGATCCAGGGGCAGCCACAGCTGCTCTTGGAACTCTATTCCAAGGTTTCCCCACCCTCACAGCCAGGAATTCCCAGTTCCCAATCTCCCATCCAGCCCTGCCCTCTGGCAGTGGGAGCCATTCCCTGTGTCCTGTCCCTCCATCCCTTGTCCCCAGCCCCTCTCCAGCTCTCCTGGAGCCCCTTCAGGCTCTGCCAGGGGCTCTGAGCTCTCCCTGGAGCTTCTCCTCTCCAGGTGAGCACCCCCAGCTCTCCCAGGCTGGCTCCAGAGCAGAGGGCCTCCAGCCCTTGGCCTCCTCTGTGCTCACTCCTACACTGGCACCGCAGAATTTTGCTTAGGCACTAGAAAATCACCCCAGCAGCCAGGAAAAGCAGGAGAAGGGAAGCAGCAGTCCCAGGGGAGGCCGGGCAGGGCTGAGCCGCGTGTGCCCCGCAGGTGACGGTGGAGTTCGCGGACGAGGTGCGGGTGTCGTTCATCTGCACCGAGGTGGATTGCAAGGTGGTGCACGAGTTCATCGGGGGCTACATCTTCCTGTCCACGAGGGCCAAGGACCAGAACGAGAGCCTGGACGAGGAGATGTTCTACAAACTGACCAGTGGCTGGGTGTGAGCCAGCCAGCCTCGCCCCACAGGAACCCCCACGGCCATATTCATGTCTAACTTCCCAAAGCTGTCCTTTGAGATAATGCTGCTTAATAAAGTAAGCTTGAAATATATCTTTTTTTTTTTTTTTTTTTTTTTTTTTAATAATTGGAATTTTGGTTGGGTTTATGTTTTGGGGGTTTTTTTCTTCTTTTTTTTTGCATTACCAGACCAGTTAATCTGTGTGCACTAACGAGCACTTCTGTTAATTTGCTATAACCAGACCGTGTCTGGGCAGGGTGACCCACAGATCCAGACTCCGATGGGCAGATCAGGATAAAGATTTAACTGACTTTTAAAAGCCAATTTTTGAAGAGAACTCTAAGCCATCTTCTTGCAAAGCCATCCAGGGCTAACCTATATGAAGTCTATTTATCATGTTTAATGCATGAGTGTTCTATTTCCTTTTTTTTTGTGTGTGTTTTTATTCTGTACATTTGACCTGTTTGAAGTCGTCCTGCTCCCGAGCAGAGCTGCCATCTCTCCTCTCACACTACACCAGGACTCTGAAGGTGCCTGACATGACTTTGAGGATAGTTTTGTGTGGCCTCGAAGATTATCTTCTGTTAATCTGTTATAGCTTGGTTTTATTTGTTTAACTTGCCTTTTGATAATCATTTATATTGTCTCTTTTTTTTTTAATTTTATTTGTACACCGTATTGTATTATGACACTTTTAGTATTCACCAGCATAGTCACTGTTCTGCCTCTGATATGCAAATTTTTTCATTATGATATGAAGTAAAAGGTTTATGAAGTAAAGGTTTTTGTGTAACTAATGTAAAAAACCCACAAATTTTATAAAGTTGTACAGTTTTTGTAACTAGTCTCACAAGCCAGCTAGGATATTGCATAGATCAGCAGTAACTGTAGGATGTCTGGAAGGGGTACGGGGACAAACCGAGGAATAAAAAACCCACAAAAAATGCAATTTCAGTCCAGTAAATTTTGATCTAAGTTAAAGGGGATTCCAGAGCTGTGCCACAACACCCTCAGTAGCTGATCCCTGGGGCCAGGACTGCCAGGTTCATTAAGCCATTCCCACATTAATGCTAACGAGGTGGGATCCCGTGCCCACCTAATGCCAAGGAATAACCAGTGTTGCGTTCCCGTAGTCCGTGGTATCAAGACTATGTTCAAATACATTTTATTTTAAATAAAAGTCAAATCTTTTATTTAACATTCAGCTGCCACTCCTGGTTTTTGGGGTCTAACTGAGCTATGGAAAGGCCATAAACAAATCCTGTAGGATGAAGCCATCCCATGCCAGCTTTGGGCTCTCTCCTGCTGCCTCATTTGCTGAAACACCATCAAAAAGCAACAAGAAGTTATAAAATTATGGAATGGTTTGGGTTGGAAGGGACCTTAAAGCTCATCCAGTTCCACCCCCTGCCATGGGCAGGGACACCTCCCATCATCCCAGCCCTGTCCAACCTGGCTTGGAACACTTCCAGGGATCCAGGGGCAGCCACAGCTTCTCTGGGCACCCTGTGCCAGGGCCTCACCACCCTCACAGGGAAGAATTCCTTCCCAATATCCCATCCATCCCTGCCCTCTGGCAGTGGGAAGCCATTCCCTGTATCCTGTTTCTCCAGGCCTTTGTCCCCAGTCCCTCTCCAGCTCTCCTGGAGTCCCCTTTAGGTCCCCTGTAGATCCCACTCCCTGGCCAGGCAGTGGGAAGCAGCCCAGGGATTCAGGGAATCACAGGATCTAAGCCAAACCCAGCACTAAACAATGTCCCCACATCCACACAACTTCTACACCCCTGCAGTGACGCCACTGCCACCCTGGGCAGCCTATTCCAGTGCCTGACCATCCTTTCCATCAAGGAATTTCCCCTAATATCCAAACCAAGCCTCCCCTGGCAGAAATTCACCTCCCCATTTCTGCACTGATCCTTTCACATAACATACCCTGGGACGAGCCTGTACCCTTGCTCCATAAAATCCAGGATAATTGGTGCCCTGGTGGGGCTGGGCAATTCCTCCCACTCCAAGGGAACACAGGCAGGGTGGAGCAGCAGCCAGGACGTGCCAGGGATGCTCCCAGTCCTGCCCCACACCCTCGGGCTGGTTCTTGGGGATGCAGCAAGTCCGGGCAGCTCCGACACGCGAGCGCAGGGCGGCGAGCACGCTCCCGGCAGGCAGCTCCAGGATCTCAGCTCCTGGAACAGCTCCAGAGCTGGGTGTGTGATGGGGATGGCTCCCTGAGAAATATTTATTTACCTCCTACTGCCCAGCCCCAAGTTAGGCAGGATGGGGAGGTGAAAAGACGGGGGAGAAGCTGGATCAAGTGCCCTCGGTCCATCTGTCCCCAGGCACCTCGGCAGGGCCGAGCTGGGGGAGGTGAGGAGGCAGGAAACGCTGAGCAGAAAAGCAGAGGAGGTCAGGGAAGGGCCATGGGAAGGCAGAGGCTGCTGTCAACCACAGCCCTTCCCCACACGCCCCCCGAGGGTGGGAGCTGGGAGAAGCCGGGTGGGAAGCGGTGCTGGAGCTGCAGGAAACAGGGAAGAGGTCACAGGGGGTTCGAGGTGATCCAAAGGAGACTGCTGGGTTTTCCAGGATCTTTCCTAGATGAAAGCTTCCTTTCTCCTCGCATGAAAAGATCCAAGTGGTAACGAGATGCTGGAGAGGAGGAGGGTAAAAAAATGATGTGGTTTGGCTAAAATCTGGAGGAACACCAGATAAAATATGGTACAGATGGGAATGGCTAAGGATGGACAGGGGTGAGGAGGAAGCGTGAGGAGCACACTGGAAAAGGGATTAAGGAGGGACATGGTGAGAGCTGGAGCCCAGGGGAAGGGAAGGATGATCCACCTCAGGGACAGGCAGCAGCAAGGACAAGGAGGTTTGTGGTTGCTTGTTCCACGATCCTGAGCCAAAGGAAAATCAGGATGTGGTGGAACAGAGGGGTTCCAGTGATGTGGAAATCACAGGCCAGGTGGGTTTGGGGTGTTTGGGCATTAAACCCAGCAGCAGAGGATGAGGAGGGTATTGGCAAGACAAGGCACAGCCAATCCCAGTTCCTGCAGCTCCAGCACTGGAAGAAGACACAGAGATTGGCTTTGCTGACACAGGGAAATCTGGCTGTGGTTGTTTCTTTTGGGTAATCAAAGGAATGATTCAAATTAAAACCCAAAGCAAAACCCAGGAGAAGCCAGCCCGTGGGTGTCCCCAGGCCTCGGGGTGACTCAGCCTCGGGGAGGAAAAGCTGTGACCACCTGGCATCCACAAAGCAGCGGCTGTGCTTGGGAAAGAGGAATTATTTCCAACTTCCAGTGATAAGCACATGATGGGGAGGGAGACTCAAAGCCAACAGGGCTGCTCCAACCTCGGTTTAACAAAATAAGTGGCAGAGACGCCTGAAAATGGGACAATTCCAGCCCTCCAACAGCAGCAGGGCCAGGGGGATGATGTTCCTCCCTTGCTGACCCCGCTCCAGGACCTTGAGGAGGGGAAAAGGAAAAAATAAATCACTTTTTGGCAAGGCGCTGATGCAAACCGGCTGCCAGGCCGAAAATGCACCTCTCCGAGTGCAGCAGGGGATTTGGATGCCTGCGAGAGCCAGGCATGGCCTGAGGGGTCGGCTGGGATTCCTGCGGCGTTTTAAACCCCAAGTAATTTAATACCGTGTAGATGGGCGAGTGCTAGAGCGGCTTCGGAGCGGGATCGGCGGAGTTTTGGATGCGGGAGAGGTTTGCAGGCACACAGATATTTTTAAAAGACAGCAATAAAAGAAATACCTCCTCAGCAGAGGTGTCCCCTGCAGCAGGGAGGGGGTGAGAGCTGGGTATGGAGACATGCTGCAGAGAGGAATCGATGGAAAAGGGACATTTGGGGAAGCTGCAGATTTGTGGGGAGAGGCAGGACAATCACTCCCCATCCTTGGAAATTTTCAAGGCTGTGTGGATGGGGCCTGAAGCAACCTGGGAGAGTGGAAGGTGTCCCTGCCCACGGCAGGGGGATGGAAGGAGATGATGTTTCAGGCCCTTTCCAACCCAAACCATTCCACGACTGCGATTCATGAACACAAACTGATCCCTAGCACTCCAAAAGGAGCTGGGTTATTCCCTACACCCGGGACACGTTCCTCCGGTTCCTCCCGCCCTGGGAGTGCAGCCCCAGAGGCTTTCCTGTGGTGGGCAGGGGCTGAAAAAAGCTCCTTAAATTAATCCATAGTAAACCCAAGGCGGCTGAGTCACTGCAGGGCCTCGGGAAGCACACTGGAGACTCTCCAGCCTTCAGGCCGGGAAGGGGCTCCTGGGTGGCCAGCAGCACTTCCCTGGCTGTGTGCAAAACCATCTCCCCAAATTCCCGGTGCTCCAGCCGGGGGGGAATGTCAGAGCTTGATCCGACCTTGTCCGACCTCTGGTGGGGTTGAGCATCCCGGGGCTGGGATCAGCAGCACCTTCCACCCTGACCTGCCCCACAGAGGGACCCTCTGAGGGCACTCAGGACCACCGGGGACTTTCCTGGAATTGATTGGGGACGCAGCAAAGGCAGACCTGGTGTCGCCAGAGCCAGGATGCAGCGCTGAGCTGGAACCACACACGGATGTGGATGTGCCCGGTTCCACCTGGCCCAGACAACCCTCATTTCCCAGGTGTATTCATCCCTCATCCCCGATGCAGGAAGGGATGGTGAGGACCCAAAGCCCTCCGGAGTGACGGCACCAGGAGTGCTGTAACGGGTCTAATTAAATTCAGGCGGATCAGTGACCGCACTCGTGCCGCCCCAAACCTTTCTGGAGACCGGTGGGGGGTTGGTTTGTTTGCTTTCAGTCTCACAAGAGCCCCGGGTGCTTTGATTTGCAGCCCTGATGCACTAAAGAGATAAAAGATCCATAAATATCTGCTGGATGTTATAGATCCGATACAAATAAAGTGTCCCCCCCTCCCCGCCCGCGGCTCTTCCCGTAAGCACCAGTGCAATGCGGCCCCTGCTCCCGTTTCCATCGGCATCCCGGCCTTCCCTTTGAAATCCCCTGCATCCCTCCAGCTGTTCCACATATTTCAGGCTTCAGTCTCCCCCCAGGAACTGCTCCTTTAAGCTCTCCCGTCTGGTTTTTATAATTCCAGGATGCAAACGGGGACTTTTCCCAGGCTGAAGGTCTGCGATCCCTCGGGATGCAAACCTGGAGCTTCCCCGTGCGGGAGCTGAAAGCAGCGCTGCTGATGGGCTGTGGGGGGGGAGGGTGGGAAATTCCAGCTAAAGGAGAACTTGAAATCCCAACATGCCGAGTTCATCCCAGAAAAGCTGCCAGGGAGCTCACACCAGTGTGATCAGCATTTGGTCTGATCCGAGGAGGAGGCTGTGGAGCTGCATTTCAGGAGTTTTTCTTTTTTTAGCTTGACACAGGAGCAGCAAAATATTCCCCAAATTCCCAAGTGACTGGGAAAGGCCAATCCCATATTTCACAGTGGCTCAAATAGGCAGGAACCTGTCAGATACTGAAATCATTCAGAAAAATTTCCCTTTGATCCTCAGCTAAGACAAAGAGTTGGTAACAGAGCTCCCCTGTGCTGTCAGCTCCTGGTGAAGCTGCACATTCCCAGCTGGTGGGAAGCCTCTGCTTGGAAAACTCCCACTCCCCCTCCTCTGAGAATGCAGCAGTTTGAGCAAATAAAGCATTTGCTCTGGGTTTTATTTTTGGCTTTTGGTCAACAGCTGGTCCGTCCCTAATGAGTGAGCTGGGCTTTGATTTCCTGCCTGGAGAAGGGGGTGAGAAACGGGAGAGGATCTGGGTTAGAAATTTGACTCACACCAGTGATCCCAGCTGGGATTTGCTCCCATTAGTCCTTTGCCTGGGGACATGTCCCAAAGAGAGGCACTGGAACAGCTCGGGAGCAAGCACTAGGGGCCACAGGGGAACTGCAGGGGTGCCCAGAGAAAGTGAAGCTCCCTGATCCCAGGCTGTCCAGGGAAAGGCACCACACTGGCCTCAGGGAATGGGATGGCAGAAGCTCTGTTGTTCCCCTCATGCAATTTCTTAATCATCATCACAGAATCCCAGAATGGTTTGAGTTAGAAATGGCCCTAAATCCAATCTTATTCCAATCCCCTGCCATAGGCAAGGACACCTTCCCAGGTTGCTCAGAGCCCCATCTCACCTGGCACTGAAAACTTCCAGGGATCTGGGGGCAGCCACAGCTCCTCTGGGAAACCCTCCCAGCCAGGAATTCCTTCCTAATATCCCATCTAAACCTGCCTTCTTTTCCACATCTTCTCTTGTTTCAGAGCATTTGAGCCCACTGAGCTCAGGTTTGAGCCAGTGGGAGATGAGATGCTGGCCCCAGGGGAATGATCCCATGTAATTCCTGCTCACCCAGGGGCAGGGATGGGCTGACCTCACCTGGGACACTGGGGAAAATCCAGGTTCCTGGTATCCCTAATGGCTCTCAGCAGATTTAGGCAGGAGGGCAAAGAGCTGCTGTGACCCTGAGGAAAGAGTTTTGTGAGTTCTGCTTTTCCCCTGATGAGGCAGCGAGGGTGAGGAGAGCTCCTGGGAATGGCAAACCTGGGGAGAAGCCTGCCCATCCTCCCAGAGGGACAGGGCTACCCCGAGGCCACCTCCAGCCCCCATCCACGCTGTGTCCACCCTGGGTGGCCCTCTGGAGGGACCACATGTGATTCACATCATCTCCCAGCTGAAAATCCCACGGCAGGCACTTCCAAGGATGCAGCCTGACAGCCAGAGGCTCCCTGGAACTCAGGATGAGCCCCAGGGTCCAGCTGACAGCCGTGGGCAGCTGCTTTATGTCCTGGATCTTTTTCCCCCTTCCCATAAACAGGAGGAGAGGGTGGGAATGTGTCTGGGACAGGGAAATGACAGCAGGGAGGGAGAGGGATGTAAATCTTGCAAAGCACTGAAGTGCTGCACCCTGGAAGAGGAATGAGAACATTGCTGTGGGGGAAGGTGGAGCAGAGGAAGAGCCAGGATGCCACAGCAAGGGTGGATGTGTCCCTGGAACAGCGTGGAGCAAAGGGAAGAGCCTGGCCCCAGCTGCTCCCCCAGCAGCCACATTGTCCCACATGTCCACAGGGCCTGGAAATGAGAGCACCTGGAACCTTCAAGCCTCAAAATGTCCTTCAAGCCCTCTGTCAATCCAACGATGCCATTAGTGAGACAGAGTTTAAAAACAACCCTGCAGGATTTCCTGCCTCCTCTTCCTCCCCTACAACTCTGCAACAGGGTCAGAGAAAGGAGGAAAAGTGCATAAAGCACAATAAGAGAAGATGCTCTTCAGAGCATCCATGATCAATCATTTTCCTTTCATCCTCCCCTGGTCCACACCCCCCCAAAGCACAGCTCACCTTTCCCATCCCACACACGTGTAAGCTCTCCGAGGAACACTGGGCTTCATTAAATTCAGCTCACTAAATTCCAGGGAAGCACCCAGGCAGTGGCAGGGATCTCTCCCTGTCTGCACGGCCGCAGGAGCAGCTCCAGACACGGCAGAAGCTGAAATCTGTGTGGAATAACTCCACCTAGAGGGAAAAGGGACGGCAGAGAAGGCCGCTGAGCTCAGCAGCTCACATTCCCAATCCTGGCCCAGAGGAGGGACACAGGGACGGTCACTGGGACAACAGTGCCATGGACACAGAATTGTGGCACTGCAGAATGGTTTGGGTTGAAGGAACTCCAAAGCCCACCCAGTGCCACCCCTGCCGTGGCAGGGACACCTCCCACTGTCCCAGGCTGCTCCAAGCCCCAATGTCCAACCTGGCCTTGGACACTTCCAGGGATCCAGGGGCAGCCACAGCTGCTCTGGGCACCCTGTGCCAGGGCCTCACCTCCC